>JAZHYW010044297.1:0-21946 GCA_037355805.1 Ixodes ricinus | reverse complement strand
AGATGTATTGCTCACAACATCCGTCACAACACAGACGACATGCAACAAGTGCCACGGAGAAACTCACTTGTAATTCCGAATTCCTCTCTATAATTTCCCAGCGGTTGTTCTTAGCGTCATTATCTAGGTAGTCTGGCTGCGTTTTGTCATATAAAAAGGGATACAGTCGCAGAGTTTCAAGGAAGCGCTCCGTTGCGGAAGGCATCGGGGGAAATAGGGATAGCAGACGACAGGTAACACGTCCTTCGGAACGTGAAAAACGCGCGGCGGAGGACCGGCTTGAGTGTTACCATGGCATCGCGACGTCACTATCTACGCCACCTCCCATTGGCTCCTCTCTTCTGCGGGCGAGCGGCGCGCTCTGAACCGTGCAAGGAGCGGTTGGCTTTGCGGCGCAGTACATAGTGCCGCTGAAGCCGAAAACGGTTTTCGGTCAGCAAACGGCAGCGCCGACCGTCGCGCCGCAGGCCTCCGCGACGCCAATGTGGCCGTGCCTTTAGACCATCCACGTGGGAGGAGTGGATCGCCTCACGGAGGGGCACAGTGGTACACCGTGTGGACCGCACTGACGAATCTTATAGGCGAAGTCCTTGAGGAAGAGGACTGAAGGACGATGCCTTGGACGAAAGGCTTTAAGAAATAAAGTTCGATCTATCTCTTTCTCTCTCTTCCTATCTATATATATATATATATATATTCGTAATCTTTAAAATATGAAGAGTGAGAAAGCTAGATAGCACCAAGGTGAGTGTAAAACCGGAGTCACACTGCTTATACGAACATCATACAAAAGATAGTCTGCATACAGATTCGAACGCGAGTCACAGCAAAGCTTGTGCTTCGAATGCCACACAGCAATGATTTCAGGAAGAAACTTGGCACGCGGCATTCGAAACACGGATATTGCGGTGACTCGTGTTTGCAGACTGCCTTTTGTATGATGTATGAGCAGTGAGACCCCTGCTTAACTCGGAATTTTACGCTCGACAATACGAACTCGTAAAAACTCCAGATTTGTATTAAAAAAGTACACTAAGAATTACCATTAGCCCAAAAGACAATAAGTCCTCGAACGGAGAACCAGAATTATAATTGATTTTCGATACAATTACTGATCTGTCTCAACCAACTGAAACAATATGCATTGTTTTCCTCTAGGGCCGTATAAGTCTATCTTATAAAAATGAGACCTCTAAAAACCAACTACCCAACAAGATTCGTCAACAAGATATACAAAGAGCTACGTCAACCTCCCAGCTAAGGGAACTTTAAGGCCAGCATCAGAATCAGTTCACAATCCTCCGCGCGTGACGAGTGCTCGCGACCCAAGAGAGCAGGATGCTTCGCCAATTGCAAAGGTGCCTTTAAAGGTGCAGGTTCCACGATATTCAATTGGAATGTGTTTCACTTTACACGAACTTAAAGACACTAGTGGGACCCGAGCATACTCGCACGCAACGCCACTGACCAAGAAACTCCGCTTGTTGCGGTGTAATTTCAAGGAGAAGAGCGAGCGTTTTCCTTTCAATCACTCCTTTGCAAAACTCAATGTCGCAGCGCGGGAGTCGCAATGTCGGCATAGTACCGCCAGTGACGGTATTTGAACGCGGCTCATAAATTAGACCCGAGCATTGTGTGCGCACTGTATTTGGACTCGTGATAGTCGATAGCTGGAGAAGCATTCGGGCAGTGGCTCGTGTCCAATCGCTGCAATGACGACAATAGAGCGGACTATAACGATGTCTGGATTTCAGCGTATGTACTGTGCTTTTCCAACCCAAGCGCGTGGCTATGATCAACATTGACGGCATATAATCGGCTCCAGACCACGTGACCGCTTGTTCTGGTTGCGAGTGGAGGGAGTGAACGCTGCTCGTTTGTCTTTAAGTTTTTCTGCGACTTTGATTGCGCTGTGGTGACAAACGAACGCGTGTTTTATAGGTCATTAACGTCAGAAATTAGCTCTAAACGGTATTTGTATTTGCGGAAGTACAAAAAGCGTTGCATCGCGCTAATAGACCTATTGCTATATTACCCAAGAATGACGGAGAATGCAAGGATTGGTGTTCCACGCGCCGCACGTGCTGGCCTCAGTAATAGTCAACTTTTCTCAAGCAATACATAAAACAAATTGCATATTGCACGCGCGTTCGTCAACGATATATTTTGGTTATTTACTTCGAATCTTTTATACCGGGAAGGCGTGCGCGTGTGGCGCGTGGAACACCAATCCCTGCATTCTTCTTGATGCTTGGGTAATATAGCAGATGGTCTATTAAGATACATTTTTGCTGGCTGTGGGAATAAATCGTTTCCGTTTGAGGAAGAATGATGGCCAGCGCGCGCAGGTTGTCTCGAGCACTCTCCTCGCGCTCTCGTTCCCTTCCATCTGTCTCTGCGAGGCGGTCCTGTTGCACGGCAGTCGAGTCAGCGTCCGCAATGAGGTCGTCGCGAAGAACCTCCGGCAACGCAGCGCGTCCAAGGGATCCCTTCTCCCTGGCATTGGCGCTGGCGGCGTCTGCACCTCCTCCGAGACGCTTCAGCGTTCCAGGTAGGAGCCAGTACCGCCTAGAAGATCGGGCCCGCGCACGACGTCGTTGCTAGTGGATCTCCGACGCGCCGTAAGCGGGAAACATGCTGAAGCTTGGCGAGGGTCGTCGCAATGCCGCCTCCTGCTAGCGTCGCGCCCGTTGAGAGACGCTGCAACACGCGCTGGCGTTGATGCTGACGCAACCTGGGCGGTGTCGCGTAGATCAACTAGTCAGGACGTTGGGAGGAGGCGAAGGCCTCGCCTTCTAGGTGACATTTTATGAACCCCTCCGACAAGCCAAATATCGCGAGGCTGTTACCGATTTCGCATTCGATAGTGGGTTAAACGAAATGCATGCAGCTTGCCGATCCGCCCACCAGATGATTTGAAAACTCTTGTGGCGCAGGCACCCATAACCTATAGGGTGCAAAACCACCCGGTCCATGCAGTTTTACAGTCTACTAACGCCACATTGCCTTCTTTGGTAGCGGAGGCTAATAATCAAATGTTTGGATTACGTTTACGACGCTCTAGAACCGTGGGGATGCGGTTGTGTTGGCGGCGGTTCTAAAAGACTGGCACATCATATGACGGGCACGCTGAAGCTCCATGAGAATGCGCGTGGCGCGAGACGCGTATACAAACCTGGTTGGGCGCTGGGTAGATCAACCTCTGACAGCGATGAGAACTGTCTTTTTTGGACGCCTTCTGCATGCGTTGGTTGCCTTCGACCTTGCTTTGACTGCGTGTGCACGCTCGAAGCTGACGAAACGCCAGGGTGTCGTGGAAAGTAGGAAACTGGTGCTGAAGGCGGGACAACTGAAAAACCTACCTGTCGTTCTAAACCTGTTGGTGACGGGTGCAACCAAAAGTGTCGTTCTGATCGGCACGATTGGCTAAATGCTCACATCATGAGTAGGATTAGTTAATCTCTCATTGGCGGAAATAAGAGCAACCTCAGACTCTCAACTCTGAGGTGTTGATTTAGGAACGTGATGACTAGGCGTCCACCGGGTTTTTTTCCTAATGGGAAGCGAACGTTCGTCTGCTTGTTGCACAGGGGTTGCGATAATGTCAGAACGCCGAGCTCTTATTGGCTCATTGAAGAAAATAGTGGGCAGGCATCAAGGCATCTAGCATTGAAGTCTACCCGCTATCCTTTCAATCAAAGCCAGTCGAAGCTCGGTGTCGTTCTGAGGTCACCGCAACTCCTGCCCAAGAAGCAGACGACTTGCTTTCCGCATAGTCTAGGTCGTGACGTCAGAGACAGGAACCAGAAGAGAGTGCCACCGAAACTTCTCGTCGCCAAGAGAGCAACACGCGGCTCTGACGTCACGACGCTGCGGTGGCGCTGCTGTCGGATGGGTGCATGCGGAGACGCCTCTGGCAAATGTGGTTTCTGCGCACGCGCAGTCACCCTCCCGATATCGTGTGTGTTTACATACGCGGGCTTGTTTGTAATTGGCCTATATTGATGACGCCCATTTTTTGCTCGGCGCTAACTTCCAGCGGATGTCACAAAAAAAATATCAGCAATGCGGCTTCAGGAGCTGCTGTCCCACTACTCTTTGTGTTTATCGATCGGGGCGAGTCAACGTTACTAGAACTCTCAGTTGGGAAACTCACCGTTGAAACCTGGGCCGCTGGCGTCCACCGAGACCGAGCTAAATGCGACAACAGCGCCACTCTGTATCATTTGTCTTAACTGTGGTCGCCTTGAGCTTTTAAAAAGCATGTTTTTGCGTAAAAACTAACGGAAAAAAACTCTGTTTGTCGTAACTTTTATTGGAGTTTAGTACAAAATGGGGGGCGCGTGTTGTTTTCTAAAATCTTTATTTCGCAAGGTTTTGCAGTATAATTAGTATTGTTTTTATACAACCCTGCCTCAGCGGGGATTTCAGGTAGCGCGTCCTGAGTTAGGCGCATATTAACCACAGTAGTAACCGCCGCGCGTCCGCTCGGGAGTCGGGGGCGGTACCTCGGAGCCCCTTCCACAGTATCTGTTCTGGCTCCAAAATGGCCGATTACAACGAAAATGGAAGTCACGTGCAGTTCCTGGACTGGACGCTGCGGGAGAAGTGGCGGCGTTGGGATCGCCATTAGCTCGGTTCTCGTGGACGGATCGGTGCCACTTTTTCAGAGCAGTCTCTATGGCAGCTTCCCAACTGAGTGGTTCTAGTAACGTTGGGGCCAGTGCATTGTTGGTGGTGCTACATGGTTGGTGGAACATAAATGGGCGTCGACATCGCTGGCGTCGCGACGCGTCCGTACTCATGCGACCGATGGCGAAGTTGAAGAGCCTAGCGGAAGCTACAACAGTCAGGTCAGTGCTTTCAGCGTTCCTGGCCGAAGCACTCTCTCATGCAGTGCATGCATCGTTCAGTACAAGATGCTAGTGCTTGTAACTTAGGCGTCGCTCGCATATAAAGTGAAACAAAGTAACACAGTCAAATAATTACTGGAAAATGCCAAGACTCGGAAAAAGAAAAAGGGACAGAATTGCAACATCTCAAACACAGCTGTCATTTCATACCGATGACATACTCAGCGTATAACTTTGGCGAAATTCATCGCGCGAAAGCATGCGATTCAAATTGCATCTTTCTTGCGCGAGAGTGCATTAATTCTTCAAGATCAAGCCACAACTCGTGCCAGCAGCTTTTACAGCGTTGTACGCTAAGTAACAAAATGGGTATAGACCGTACACTAAAAACGAGCGTCTGGTCGGTGCCTTTTCCGCGATCGTCCTCGAGACCCAAATTAAATTTGTGCGTATGCGTGCTCTTGTTTATTCATGCTATATAAGTGGGCCCGGTGATGCCCTATGTCCACTATGCGGGTTGAGACAAAGCATCCACTGTTACGGGATAGAGCACAGGCAAGGGTACAGAGCACGAACCCTTAGCAGTTGTTGATTGCAGCGCGCGAGCACTGCAGTGGCGCCTTCCATAGATTTGGCCTCGCGTTCGTAGCTTTTGTTTTGCTTCATGAAAGTATAAAACAAAGTGTAGTTCTCTGCTTTGCACCACATGAGGAGTGCCTATCAAATATTGATGCGAATTAGTTCCTGATTTAGGAGTTCTCCAAAGCGACGAACACGCGCGTGTTGGGCTGTAGATTTGTAATCAATGGAGTGAATATTTTCCTCGTCGTTGAAACTTGGTCTTTTCGATATCGGATAGGTAAATCTCGGAAGTGCATATGGCATGCTGCTGTGTGCAGCAATATGATGGTGCTGCTACAGCAGTGGAGGTGTATGCGGCAGACGCCTGGTTTGTTATACCAGCCATAGCTTTGTTCTTTGACGCTTCTGCAACCAACCGCCAGTACCTGGAGAGCAAGCTCCATTGCACGGGAACTCTTTCTGCTCCCACTTATGTACGAGTCCGACTAGTGTAAGAAAGGCCAACAACCGACGCCGACAAGCCTCAAAGACGTGTAGCATAGTACGCAAAGTTATTTTTGGCCAGCTTGCCATCACACATGCTTACTTCACGAGCAGAGAGACTGCAAGCATGCCAAAGAGACCTTCGCGTGAATCCTGCTCGTGCTTAGGCTTGATCGGTTGTTGCTGTTTGTAGCTCTAGCGGTGCTCAGGCATTAGAAAACAATCTGATGCATGGGCGCTGGGTGTCACTAAATAGTTTATTAGTCGTAAACGAGCTTCTGGCATTTTAACACTGATGAGCAGGTGTCGGCCCATTCCACTCCTGTCGCGGTACTCGGACGCGGTTCCGAGATTCACCTTAGTGCAGGGACCATTAGAAATAATGCACAATGGACAATGTACAAAACCGGAGCGCCCCTAGCGGCTGAGGAGCATTCTGGGAAACGGCTGTCAACGAAGATCTGAGTTTCGGTTTCCGCCATCGCACCTCGGCCAGCCACGGACACCGCGGAACTCTACCTCGCACCCCACCGCGCCGTAGCCTTCGTGGATTGATACTCGTGTTCACGTGATGTAGCACGTGTACTTTTCTTTCGTGGCCTTATCGGATGGTGGCAGCTTGGGGTAAGGTATATCTAAAATGTACTATGTTATAGCACTCGCACGATATTGCGCCGATGCTAGGCAGTTGGCGATACGACGGTACTCCAATACCTGCTGGATATCGGGTTGTGGTGCAAAAGGAGACATTTGACCGATGTCTGGAGCTACTTTCGGCCGGCGCTGGCACGACACTGGCCAAGTGTCGTCGTGCATGCTGCTTGAGACAAAGTAAATCAGGGGTTATTTACGTCAAGTGAAGTAGTAAGGACAACGGACGGGCGCAATCTACTTTAAGTTAATTAAGTTAAGTACAATGTAGTTTCAAAACAAAGTAGAACGAAATTCTTAATCCATCTTTCACGACGCCCTTTCATTTCCCTATGCACAGTGTTTTTTGTTTTTTGTTTTAAATCTGGTATGCATTGCCCCAAGGGTAGTCGGGGGTGCATCAGTTATTTTCGGAAATAGCGCCAAATTCAGAAGACCATCCGATTTGTTTATTTTGCCTCTGCTTGCACTGGCTTGCACCCAAAGGTGTCAAACGTGCTAGGAGAGAGCACGACGTCCGCCCCGTCGCTTCCGTATAAATCCTCTCGTGGTGGAGTGTCCTCTTCTAATCTTTTTAACCTCGCTTGCGCTCACTGAGCAAGAAGTAGCGAGAGTTTTTCCTCAGCACAAACGGAGCGATGCGTCATCGGGTCGCGTTTATGGTGACGATAAAATATCCCCAGTATTTCTACAGAGTTGACCAAGCATCATTTTGTGATACGAATTTAACAAGGCCAGAGTTGGGGAAAGTACTTTGAAGTCGGGAGTGGTACTGTCCGCGGAAAGTATCAGAAAAAAAATACTTTAGGTAAAGTATACAAGTACAGTGCTCGCCAAACTTATACGAAACAGAGGATCTGTGTTTTGTTATGGCAGCGCTATCCTGGATGAATCTGAACAACGGCTACTTGACCTATCGCTTTGGGATTATTTGTTGAGTGATACATCCCAAATCCGCTGCTCGGCTGCCGCCAGAATAGCGCTCACATGGGGAGAAACACAGTTCGCGTATTCTGTGTTAGTTTGGTGAGCACTGTACAAACTTATAGAAGGTACTTCAAGTAAAGTACACTTTTTCTAAACACACTAGAACTAATGTTTTAAGCACAATCTACCTAAAGCACTTCCCAACATCAGACGGTGAGTTATTCGAGGTCAAAGCAAATCGTGTCACAACAATGAAAGTGGTGTACGATAAGAATGACAGCTAACACAAGGACATTGTGAACGCACGATGCTAATCTTAGTACAGGCCATCCTCGAAGTCTTGAGAATGAACAGACACACAGAATAGGTGCGGAATGCGACGTACAGCGATTGGCGGTTAGTTTAGCTTCCTTGTTGTGACGTGGTTTGCCTTCGACTCGATTGTGTATCGCATAATAAAGTCACGAAAATAAACGTGTACATTTACTGCATCACTCCCACTCTTATATCGGTTCACGAAGACTAGAGCAAGGTACGTTGCGGTGAGGTGCAAGGTACAGATCTGCTGGTTTGGCGATAGGCCACTTTACAATGGAGGAAACCGAAACTCAGTTATTGGTTGACAGTTGTTTCCCAGAAGTCCACAAAGCCGTTAGGGTCGTTCCGCTTTCGCACACTGTTCATTGAGACGCTACTGTTAGTGCCGAGATGTTTCGGGTTCGCCCTCTTATGCACGTACTCAGAAGTCACGTACCTACCAGAATTTGCCGCACTGTAACGTCACGAGTTGTGTTCCTGGTTACCTACCATCACTCGCTAAAGGCAAGTTCAATAAGATTGGGTAAAACACTCGGTGGAAGGTTGGAGTTATCGTATTTTTAATTAACAACGTGAACGTAGGCAGTCTGGCGTTCCGCCGTTGAAACCAGAATTAATGTATTTTTAAATATCTTGTTGAGAACTTGGCTACTTGTGGAAAGCCAACCACAGCGACGCTTTTGGTCGCGCACATTGCCAGAACTCAGGGTCAACTATTTTTGTGCTGCGTTGTCAAGGCTAGCGTAGCTTCCGCAGTGCTCCAACTGAGTCAAAGCCTGTTACGCGAATGCCTGCGAACGGGACGCAAGACGAAGCCACATGCTCTGCGGGGTCGCAGCACCGCTAAACCTACGCTAGCATTGGCAGTGTAGCAGAAAATAGTTCACGCCAAGTATAGGGGAAAATAGACCCTTTTCGACTTCCCCATCAAGAAATATCGACAGTCCCCATTTCTCGGGCACGAAGCTTGCATGCAATTTCTCGATTCGATCTGAGCCGAGTTCACGTCGAAGGCTGACGCAGGCCTTCTGTCCAGCCCATGCTCAGAGTACCTGACCAAACTATGGCGAACTAGTTGGCGCATTGTGCTGAAAAGTGTCTACTGAGTTGTCAAAGGCCATAATCGCAAGAATTGAATCTTTGTGGGTTCTGCCAGAGAGTGGGCAGGTTGGTCTTGCTCGTAAACAGAGGCGGCACTCCTGGAACACAAATTAAATGTACGCTTTTTCTCCGCAGAAGGCCACGAGGAACTCCCAAATGAAAATTGCTTCACAGAAGAAGACTGGGAACCAGGTAAAAAATACTGACGACATACGCATTTTAATATTAGGCGGCACGCTTGAATTCCTACTATGTTCTGGGTATATGCTATATGAGCGATACATTACTGCTGCCTAGATTCGCTGAGGCGTGTTATATATTGATCATTCAATTGTTTAGAACGGTTTTGGCCTCGGGTGAGAGCTTAAACTTTCTTAAATTCGGATGGACGTCACGTAACGGTTTTCTTGTTGGGTTGGTGTGACTGAATAATGGAGACCACAATCGGGCAAAAGTTTGTTTTTAGCTCATCCACAAAGGAATGGTGGGAAAGATCTCGCGGCCGCGGACTTCCTTGTTCCTAATGCTCCTTCCTTCACTGGTGAAAGTTAGTTTGTATGCACAACAAAACTACTTGACATTTGTAAAGGAAGCACGGGTTATCGGTTGCTCCTTTTGTGAAGTAGCAGGCGTTCACAATCTAAGCTTGTTATTGGTGGCCTCACCCGCGGAACTTAATTCGTAGCAGGCGATCTAATGCGTAAACATAATTGTTTTTTTTTGTTACGCCCTTCGGAGTACAAATTTGGCATCCTTTGTTAAAATACCCGCTTTGTACTGGACAGCCGTTTAAGCTGACGAGTCGTCTGCTGACGTGAGCAAAGAACGTGTTTTTTGTTGTTTGTTTTGCTACGAGGTGTGACTTGGACACAGAGATAAATCAAGAAAACACCTGTGTTTTCTGCAAAAGTAACCAAAAGAAAGTAAATAGATTGCTACAAATCGAATCTCACGCGCTACGGAATCGGTCCCAAGGTTAAGGCTGAGGCCCCAAGGCGGCCGTAAGAAATGACAATATCAGCTGGCGTTTCAATGTGTCTTAATTTTGATAAGTAAATTAAAAATTTATCCCGGTTGGATTATGTGAAATCGGGCGTTTTCAGCCGTTCATGGTTTGGTAGCACAATTGGGCAGAGTTTAGGGTCGGGCCGATTTGTATTAAATATTTAAGATGTGTAGGTAATGGTATATAGTGTTGTTTTGCATATCGAGGCCTTTTTTCTATTTTCATCTTAGTTAAAGAGCTGTATCTCTTGCAAAATAGGCTTCGTAGAAGAAAATACACGGTCCATTTTCACGATAACGGCTCGGTTTCTACGTTTGAAACTTGTAACAGTTATTGATGGGTGCTTCAATATTTGTTCTGTATTTTATCAAAATTAATGCACAACCATAGCCTCCTTTGTTCTGACAATGCCTGCCCAATTTTTGGCTTCTACGTGCTTTGGCGACATTTCGACTGCTTCACATAATTACCGCCAGGGGCGCCACTCCTAAACAAAGGAGACGATGCTTGTCCCCTGCGCACTGACTACTACCGCAATGTACGCGATTTCAGTACTTTCGGAACGGATATATTATAGTGGGTGAATAGGAACTTACGTAGCTTGCAATGGTGAATAAACGTAGTGGACAGTAGGTATGACCCAAGACGAATTATGGCCCAATGGCTGAGGTGGTACGTTTTCTTCAATGTCGAAACAGCAAGCACTGACAGTTTTTATTTCCGAGGCCAATTACCAAGCGAAAAGCAGAAGGTAAACACGAATTTCAACGGCCAGAGTCCTTGGTATTACAACTGCTACGAAGTCCCCTAAGCAGTGTAGGAAGTGTTAAATTTGCCGGGGCTCGTGTTTTGTATTGACGTACTGTGCCTGTCGTCAGGCGCTCGTCACTACCTCGAGTTGTGTCGAAAGGGAGCTGGGGAGGTCAGCCGGCCAAGCATCACAAAAAAAAGGTCGTGAAAGGGTACATGGGCTGATCCAGCTTTGACGACAGGGAGGCCCAAACCAAGCTGGAATTCACTCATATGTACATTAAGGAAAACCTGTCTTAATATACCTTCCATAATGCTTGTCGTAAAAGGTGCCTTGTGCATACTCTTGAGCAGCCGAATTCGGCACGCAGTCTTTCCTCAAAATCGGCTTCAGTCACTTTTCATGGTCCCGGGTTTTGTTTTGGGTCTCAGGAAATGACGTCCCTTGCACCCTTTGGGAGTCTGCCTAAAATTCAACAAAAAGCGTGGTAATAAAAAAAAAAATCCTAAGTACGACGTACAGCTACCACGACAACTGCCCGAAATAGCACCAAGAACGCAAGGACGCGCGAGAGATGCGTCGTTCAAATCGTTCACGTTTTTTGTCTTGTATGGGAAAGCGGCGCACCCATGTGGTTAAAGCTGGCAACCGGCTGTTGAGCAGGCTTATCAGTATACAGGAGGCTATCGCTCAACGTTTGTTCTGATTGGCTCGCATAAAAATCGAAGGAAATGGCAAAAAGAGACATTGTTTCGTAGTACAAATGCACCGCTGTTAGGTGTCAACACAATGTATCCGAACTTCTGGCAAACAAACTTCAATATGCGCTTGCTTGCATATTGCGGTCTTTTTCAAATTTGGCGGGTAGATCTTCTGAGGAACATTTGAAACTGCAGCCAAAAATGCATCCTCTTTAAGCACGAAACGGTAATTTTAACATACTCTTTTACCATATGATAAATAATTTTAGTGTCAAAGAGCAACTTTTCATATCAGTAAACGTTGCTCAATTTTGTTTAAAGTCAGCAATACTCATAATAGCACGTTCTTTCGCGGTTTTTTTATGGAAGCGTGTGCCATCTGTTGAGTTGTGACGAAAATGGAAGAACTGCTACGTTCAGAAAAATTACTAGAGCCTATTTTATGGCCTACCTAATCTAAAGGCGTAATCAGAATGCGGATGGCTTCCTGATTCTGAAATGCTATCTCGTTCCCCCAGAAAAACTCTAGTTAATTAAAAAATAAATTTTGTTTGACACACTGCTAAAAAGGCCCAGTTAGTTGCCTCAAAAGCACAAGTAACTGGGAATTTTTTTCAATTTATGATTGGTTCAGCTATGATAGAACCCGAACAGAAACAGGAGGAGCACCAAGGTGGTGCGCTTTTGACGCAATCTGATTGGTTCTACAGCTCGTAGCGTCGACTGCGTCTGGACGTAAGGTGAAACAAAATATAGAATGCCACGGTCGTTTTTTTTTGTGTGTGTGTTGTTTTTTGCCACCGTGACATCGAAATTTGGAGTTGTTTTTGGATAAGTCCAAATTAACAAAATTTTAGCGGCAATATTTGTTTTTTCGTTGAATTTATCCGAAAACACGGAGCTCTGCATATAACACAATCTGTGTTCAAACTATTCGCAGAGATTGTTCCGGGGCGTCCGGGCTACGTGCCGCTGATGTCGAGGGTGCGGCCGTTCTTCAGAGAAGTGGTCGACATGACGCCACTCCAGCGACGTCAGTACTACGACGAGCTGCTCAAGCAGCACAAGGTCATTGAGATGTAAGAGATCCCTCGGGCTGCCACACTTGGATCTAGAGCAGATAAAATTTATGAAAAAGTTATTCATGATATTAAACATATTTGAGTTTGTATATCACTAGTAATATCTTTATACTGAATTACAAAATGTGTTTAGAAGTTGCCGCGTTTTTTTTTTTTGCTTGCTGTTTAGGATTCGGGCAAATTGTTTTTACCTCACTATGTGTGAATAATAAAAGTAAATAAAAGGATAAAACCGGCTGGGCTTATCTTAAGATGCTAATATCACGGTCAGATTTGGTGTCTTCGAAATGTGATTTCTGAGCGCCTCAACAAACCTACAAGCGCAATAGAAAGCTAAAAAAGAAAACAATAAAACTGACATGCTCACGTGTTGTTTACGTGTCATCTTCGAGCACTATCGGGAATATGAAAACCAGATAATGACACACCATGGCTACTGGGAACCACTGCGATCCAGAATTGCGCAAGTGTGAAACTCTCTCCCGTTCTCTCCGAAATTAAAATGCCTTCGACAGTCACGTTATGGGATGATGTTTTTATAAACAGATTCGTTGCATGGCGTTTAATTTAGATTTATATCTAGGAATATTCTTACAAAAGGTTGGCAGACGCTCGACAACACGGTTACAGAAAATGCAACGGGAATCGCTGCCATTTTTGCTCTGGCTTGTTGTAAAGTTGGCTTCTTGTCATGCAGCGAAGCGTACAAAAAAGCCAGCTTCAGGGAAGTGCTCGCTATTGTGCGCAATTCGTCGCCGCTAATAGTAGAAGGCGGCGTCTATGCTCCTGACAGCCGGGAGAATAATCTCTCAAAATTCTACCGGAACTCGCCTCCCATTGGCTGTCTGAAATCATGTGACAACTGCTGGTGGAATACTGACTTTCTTTTTCTTCCGGCATTTCGTGGAAACACGTTTGCTGGACAACTTTTCGTGGATACAAGTTTCATGGACACACGTTTCGTCGACACTAACGTTTCATTCAGGGGGATCGGTGGCCGAGTGGGTTAGCGCACACCAGATTGGAGCAGGTGGAGCGAAAGCTCGCGCTGCAGAACCCAGGGATCCTGGGTTCCATCCCCAACCCTGCCGGTTTTGATCTGGATGAGCACCGTACCGGCGTGCGGTCGTGTATCACTACTACGTGGTGCACGTTAAAGACTCCAGGCTAGCCGTTGTACTGGACTGGCTAAATTACTCATCTAGAGCTGAGAAACAAGTCTCCTGTTGAGGCACACTAAGTTCAGGCTATATAAACACACACCACAAAATTGTTTTTTTCTTTTACGTTTTATTGACACTGGTTACGAGAATTGCACGCTGTGGGGACACTTAGTCGCGCGTGTATCCCTGGGCGCTTGTTAAACCACCCGGCCCACCCGTTCGCGCCGCCTCGCGGCGGCAGTCGGCGGCGGCTTATTACGAAAATGTTAACCCACGTGGCCCACCTGTACACTTCGCTTCGCGGTGACAGTCTTGAGCGGCTTATTACAGGAAAAACAATCTATTCTGATCTGTCGATGGGACAGTGGGAGGCAACTGCCGGTAGAAGTTTGGAGAAACTATTATCCCGATCACCGGGAGAGTGGATACTACCAGAGCTGTAAGTTAGCCGAAAGGGTAACTTACTACTATAGTTCATGGTAGAAAGTCAGGACTGAAGAGTTCTGACTCTTGAGTCAGGACTCTGAGGGTCCGCCCTTCGTGTCAGGACTCGAAGGGCGGTCAGCATAGAACTCTGCTCTTCTTGGTCGAGTTCCCTCAATTTTAATGAAGGGAACTCGATTAAGAAGATTGCTCAAACAAAAATATGGGCTTTATAATATATGTGATAAATACGCACGTATTTATTTGCAATTTTTATAACGTATAGCCAAGAAACACAATGGTATTAATATGTATGAGTGTAGGATAAAGTCGAAAATGTTTCGCTGCCAATCAGCCACATCGCAATAAGACACTCGGCTATGCTCGCGCTTTTTAAGTGTTGATTCAAGATTAGTGATTTTCAGTATTTGTTCCCACCAGTGACATTAAAAAACTTTAGTATATTATATTCTACTTGAAATATCAGAGCCGAACTAGAGTCAGTGACTCTATCGTGCTCTCCTGAATTTTGGTTAACAAATGTAACCGCGATGTACTGGGTATTCATCTTCATGGTTAACAAATTTCTAAAGAAAAAAAAAGTCCATGAACGCTACCTTAAAGCGGATTGTGCAGGTGCGTTATATGGCGGAGACATAGTATAGGGGGTTATTTATAACGATCAATTGACTAATTAACTAAAATATAGTATAATTTTAAATATTGGAAATAAACGCATTGTTCTAATTAGAAACTCTCTTAGCGTCATCGAGCGTTATCAGTCAATATCAGGAAGACTTGGAGCTCGTGGAAATCACCGAGCTCCAAGTTTTCTCTCCCCCAGCCTTGTCCCGGCTTCACGAGTGGTAACTTTAGCGCTCCACCGAGCTTTCCACTCGCTCGAAGTTTTCTAAGAATTACCGATTTAGTGGTTTTTGAGGACCCTCAGCAAGTTTCTAATTAAAACCATATTTCTATTTTCACCAATTAAAAAGTTAATAAATTTTAGTTAATTATGTGACTTATCGTGACGATTACCCCTATATATTGTCCCCCTGGCCGTAAATTCAACTGCATAAACCGTATTATATAGTCTAGCTTTCACGTTGTATTCTTGTTTACAAAACTGTTAAACTTTAAAAGAAACGCCCTGCATAGTGTTCTGTTGTTATTTATTTATTTGGTGGGTCAACAACATCTTATTTATACATAAGATGTTGGTGACCTACCAACATCTTATGTTATGACCCTATTATTTTCTCTGGAACTGTATCTTGACTCCTGCTCCATCTCCCTCTTTCTTTTTCTCTCTCTCTCCTATTTTTTCAGTCCGAGACATTAACATGGAAACCCCGGCTATTTGTCGTCGGTCCTTTGACTCTTCCGCCCCGAAAAAAAACTAGATTAGATTACCAGATTAGGGTCAATAGTGAATCAGCTCGAGTGCGGCTTAGAAGGAAATTATATTTCAGTCTTTCTCTGAACGGGCGCTCGCTCCTCCAGCGAGTGTAAAAACTTGCGAGCGCACGCGCACGGAACAGTATTAGACGATTGGGCATCCGTCAGCTCGGCGTTATTTTTCTCGGTTCCAACGTCATCTCTCTCTTTCTATTTTTCTCCGGTTTTATCTCTTTCTTCATCTGGCTCCCTTCTTTCCTCTCTCTTTTATTAAGGCGTTAGCATTAGTACTCACATGACAGGGAAAAGCTGACGGCGTCCGTCTGAGGACAAAACAGTGGAAAGGGAAGCGCGCCGCGTAGAGAGGAGGACAATAGTGAAGAACAAAGGGGAGAGGGAGATGACGTCACGGGGCGGAAGCCAATCCGCGCGCGGATGCTGGGGCGAGTCTGAACTTGCAGGTGTGCGGAACGCGTGTGCCCTGGTTTGTGCTAAAAAATGGAGTGTGAACCAAGTACTAGCGCTGGTCCAAGTAGGCGGCAAAGAGTACGGGTTGTGAACGAAGGAGACGGGACACACAACACATAACGGGCTCTCAAAAAAAAAGAAAAGATACCATACTTCGCAAAACACCCTTCCAAGAGAGATATCTAACAGAACTCGCCGAAGCCGGAAAAAATTACAGGAAGATCGCTTTGGGGATCCTTGGAGAATGCGTTAACATGACCCTTGGGAAACACCACGCACGTCCCCCTTTGGGAAACGCTAACGCTGACCCCGTAGCGAAGCCAAAAAGAGGTAGAAAAAAAATATAAAAAAGCAGAAGAGAAAGCCAGAACAGAAACGTGAAGGGGTCAGTGTTATCGTTTCCCAAAGAGGGACGTGTGTGGTGTTTCCCAAGGATCACGCTAACGCATTCCCTAAAGATCCACCAATGGATCTTCCTTTTAATTTTCTACCGTATCACGGCTATGTTACTATCCCCTTTTCTATATATATATCTCTCTCTCCCTGTGTTATCCTTCATCGGCGTTTCCTATCTTTCTTTCCTCCATTTCTCTATCTCTCTGGCTTTTTCGTTGTGTTATCTTTCCTCTGTCTCCTATCTATTTGTCCTTTCTTTCTAGCCTCTCTCTCTCTTTCTCTTTCCGAGTAATATTTTTTTGTGCTTCTTTGTTCTTCTTTCTTTCTATCTCTTACTAGCTATCTCGTTCCGTTATTTTGCTCCGTTTGTGTTGTTTATTTCTTCTTCATTTTCTTTCTCTCTCTGACTTTCTCCCTGTGTTTATCCTTTGCTGTCAAAAATCAAAAATGGAAAATAACCAAACACGAGAAAGTAAACTTTTGCTCAACGGAGGCACTACACATTGAAATTGAATACCACAGAAAGAAAACTTCTATATTAGGAATATATCGAGCACCTCAGGGAAATGTAAACACATTTTTAGATGATATCAATAAATGGCTAAACGACAACAAAGATACAGACTTGATAGTTGTAGGGGATATTAATCTGGACATCACAAAACCTAGCTTAATGATAAATAATTACCTAGATGATATGGCAGAAGCGGGACTGGAGTCAATGATATATGAATTCACAAGAGAAGAGGTATTAGGCGAGAAATTAACACAGTCTTGTATAGATCATATACACGTGCGGTCTAAGGAAGGGAAACCCGAAGGACAAGTAATATCTGAAAAAGTGGCCGACCATTATTTTGTGGCAGTAACTATTGCAGATCTTATTCGAAACAGTAATAAAACTATTGAAGGCTCATTTATAAATAATAAAATAGTCGATAAATATATCCAAGAAATTGACTGGAATGTAGTCGCCAAAGAACAGAACCCAGAAAAATTATACGATAATATTGTTAAAATATTCAAAGATATTTATACAAAGTCAACTCAAAGATGCAGTACGAAAAAACGTAAACAACAGAATCAATGGGTAACTAAAGAAATTGATGACCTGATCAAAGAAAAAAGAAAGCTTGGCAACTACTGAAAAGATTTCCTAATAATAAGAAGTACAAAGAAAATAACAGAATAATTAGGAATAAAGTTACAGCATTAATAAGATTAACAAAAAGAAATTATTACTGGAATAAATTCTCTGAGACAAAAGATACAGCAGAATGCTGGTCCTTGGTAAACCAACTGTTACAACGAAAAAAGAAAAAAACGATTGAAGACACTATTCAAACAAACTTCGGTCCTGAACACGACTTAGAGGTGCTAGCAAATAGTTTTAATACAGAATATGTGCAGTCAATTGAAACTTTATGCTGTACGACAACGGAAAGACAACCAAATCAAATAAGAAATAATGATTCAATATTTTTCCCCGATATGGATGACAATGATCTAATCGAAATTGTAAAACAATTAAAAACTAATAAAGCAACAGGGTTTGATCAAATTAGGGCTAGAGATATTAAATGCCATATCACTATAATGAAACCTGCATTATTACAGCTGTACAATCGTATATTCTCTAGCGGCATCATCCCAAAAATGCTTAAAACATCCGTCGTTCGGCCTATATACAAGAAAGGTGAGAAAAATAAATTCCTAAATTATAGACCAGTTTGCATCCTTTCTGTGGTAAATTATATAATGGAAAAATATATTAATAAAGTACTTAGGTGCTATATCGCTAAATATAACCTATTAACTAACACGCAATATGGATTCAGGGAACATATAGGAACCAGTGACCTTCTAGAAGACTTTTTTGATTATGTAAATGAAAACATGGACGCCGGTAATTATGTTCTAGCTTTATTCATAGATTTTACCAGGGCTTTCGAAACAATAAATCATGATATATTAATGGACAAACTATATAGTATTGGGATTCGAGGGAAGACATATGATTTATTCCGAAATTATCTCACTGATCGGTTTCAGGTAGTACGTTTAGGCTCAAAATATAGCAAGGAAATTAAGGTAAAACAAGGAGTACCACAAGGTACAGTCCTCGGGCCACTACTTTTTAATATATATGTTAACGAGGTAGCACAGGTTAGTTTAAAAAGTAAGCTCCTTCAATTTGCAGATGACACGGTAATTGTATACGCACATAGAAATTACGAAGTAGCGGCAATGACTATACAAGATGATATACATAACATTATTCAATGGTACCGTAAAAACCAAATAATCGTAAACGTTCCTAAAACGCAAGTAATATGTTTTAGAGATCCAAGAAAAAAATTGTAAATGAATTTCCAATAAAAATGCATGCTCAGAACTGCGACAACTGCTCGTGCATCCCGCTAAAATACGCCGATAATGTCAAATACCTGGGTATGCACATAGACAAACATGTTAAATGGAATATTCACATAGACCAGGTTTGTAAAAAATTAAGGGTATTAATGGCACATATGTACCATATCCAAGAACTAGTACCGCGATCCATACTTAAAATGATATACAATGCACTGGGTAAATCCGTACTGCAGTATGGAATAACAGTTTACGGGCACTGTGCCAAGTATTTACAATTAAAGATAGAATCGATTCAAAAAAGGATAGTTAGGAATATTGGTTACCGAAGCGAAGAAACTAATCTCTCAGATTATATGCATAAAGAATTAGGAATGTTACGTTTTAGAGATCAAATGAAGTATGATATTATTATAAAACATTTTTTCAACAATAAATATAGGCGCGAAAATGAAAAAGAAAGGACATTAAGACCTAATAAAAAATTTGTTGAACCATTTATAAGGACAAGATATGGAGAGGCCACAAGGAACTATTACATACCTAAACTTTATAATACATTACCGGATGAGCTACTAAAAATAAAATCCCCTAGAATGAAAAAAATAGCAAAAAAGTGGATAATTGAACAGGGAAAGAAAGATCCTTAAAAGGTAATAGGTATAACCGATGAGTATCCCCGAAAACGCAGAATATAAAAGGTTATATTTTCTGTTCTATTATTAGAATTATCTTGTAAGTCGCGATTTCTATTTTCCTTCACGATATGTAAATGCTAATTCAATATGATTGGACGGGTTTTACATATGTACTCATCAAATTAGAGGAACTAATATAAGCTGTAAACGGAGGTGGAACTGTAGTAATATATACTAATATTGGTATGCTTTGTTGTTTTAAGTTATCTGTGCAATAAAACGCAGAGGCTCCTGTCGCGTCCCACGCACAAGCCATTATTGGCTTATGTGGGCTTTATATTGTATTATTTTCAAAGAAAGTAAATAAAGATGGTTTTTGTATTGTATTTGTATTGTATTGTCTTTCATATCTCACTTTTCTCGCTTTCTATTTTACTGACTCTATCTCTCCTTTTCCGTATTATCCTTTTCTGTGCTTCCTATCTTTATCTGATTTCTTTTTCATCGTTCTCTTGTTTTTTTTCCTAGTTATCCTTCATAGCGTGCCTTACCTTTCCATCATATTTTATTTATATTTCTCTTGGCCTTGTATTGTGTTTGCTTTCTGTGTGTTTCATATTTCTCCTTCTCATTTGATCACTTATGACTCTTTCTCTATCTCGATGTTATATTTCGGTGTTTCATATTTTTATCTTCTCCTTTTTTGTTTCTCTATGTTTCTGCCTGTGTTATCTCTCTAATATATAAAAAAGCCTTTAACAAAACCAGTAATGAAATCAGTCAAGACAGATATAAACTCGAAGCCTACAACACAGTAAAAAAACATAGCGTGAAAGACAAATACAAAACAAAAAGAATCACGCTGTGTACAGTCAATTCACCAACACTAAAACATATTATACAATGGTTGCAAAAACAAACAAGCCAATGAAAGGTCACCGATAATAGCAACGGAATCGTGGATGCCTCTCTAGATTCGCCTGTTCGTTACTGCCCTTTTTTTCTTTCGTAGAATACCCGCAGTGCGTTACGTCGTTGTTTTCCCGACTACCGTTTCTTTCTTCTCTCCATCTATTTGTGTTAGGTAAAGCCCCACGCACGGCGGTTTTGTTTTCTCGCCTCTGTTCCGATTTCGTTGCGTATGCAGAGCGCGCGCGGGGCGCTCTGGGGCTCGGGATGAGCGGAGCGCTTGGTATGCGGACCGGCGAAGGAGATGGGAGACCTGGCCGCACGCAAGCAAACAGTTCGAAGATTTAGCTTCCACCGTTGGCGTCGTTTTCGTCGACAAATGACCCGCTAACTTTGTGGCAGAGAGAGCGAACTAGAAGAGAGAGGAGGGAGGGGCGGAGGGAGAGAATCCTCCGAGGCGTTTTCATTAAGGCGAACGGATGGATGGCGGAGTGCACATGCGCGTGTCTGAAAGCTGCACGCGCACACGCACACCGACATTAGCACACGCCAACTCTATCGGCGTACAGGTACCACACGCACACGAATGCGAATCGGATAGCTACATGAATGGAACGAGCTCATTGGAAATGGTCCGAAACAGGGGAGAAGGAAGTGGTTTTGGGTAAGAAACATGAGGTATTTTCTGGAGGGAGAAATGGGAGTAATCTTTGTGGCTTCTGGTTTTGAGGGAAAAAGAACCAGACGAAAACGAGAAAGAGAAGGAAAGAGACTATTAGTAGGATCGTCTGAGAAGTCAAGAAAAGACGAATAGTTACAGGAAAAAAGAAATAGAACTGTTGGAAGGAAAGAACGAAGGAAACCCTCGCCGTTAGGATGTGCACTTTTGGGAAGTTGTCGAAGAAATTTTTGGAATGAAAATAAGCACGGGCGCGTATCTGCGAGTTCCTTTTTTCTTAAATCTTACGTTGGAATGGTGTTCGATCTTTTAAATTAGAAAGGCACCGAGTTCGAACATTGTTTTAGACCCCAAAAAGAAAGCTGCAAGCACTAAAAAGAGAAACATAAACAAAATTTAGTTTTTTACCTTGCTTCGGAACTCGGGAAGATTAAAAGCGTACTCAAGTCGCTGGCGTGCATCGATACTACTTTGAGGCCTAATTTTTCTACCTGGAATTTTTTTTTTTTGTATATCATCTGTTTTCATATTTTCCGTAGAGAATTGGGAAAGGAATTGAGAGGAGGCGGAAAACACACGGAACGTGAAATTAACCTGAAAATGAAGAACCAATTTATTCCCCATGTGCTCCGAACCGTGTTTTCCAGGAAACCGAACAAAATTAAGAAGCTGATTGTCGATTTTTTTTAAATGATAGCGTCGAAGAATTATTTTATCCGTCAAAGTTGACCTCGGACGTTTCGCTGGTCTTGCCCTCGGGCACTTCGTCGTTCTTCTTGCGCAATCTTAACGTACCCGAACAAAAAACAAAAGCAAAAAAAAGTCTCTACAGTGTGCGCATTATGAATCGACCCTATTTTGAACGTGCGAACGCGATCGTATTACGTGTTGTAACCAGCTGAAATTAATTACATTCCTCTAAATCTAGCTCAACGTTTTCTCGATGCGAGTTTCGATCCTTAAAACAGAAACCCCGCCGGGTAATAAATGAGACGACAACAGGCGACATGCACTACCATAAGCAGACGGTGGCAGTGCGCCTAC